>VWPU01013477.1:0-45345 GCA_013398955.1 Callaeas wilsoni
AAAATAGACCTATTTTAAATTCTCCCAGTCTAGAAAGCCCAGCAAAGAGCAGTGCAGGGGTTACCTGGGCATGGACAATCAAATCCCAGCATGACTTTGTGCTGAGAAGAACCCAACCCAAGAACCCAACCCAAATCCACCATCGTCATCCCCAAACCTCAAGCTGAGAAGTTTGGGTGTGGTTTTGGGGTGTGAGGAAGGAATGACCCTTCCACGGCTCCCAGGAGGTGTCACTCTATTTCTGCATGGCCATGTCTACGTTCATTCACTAACGAAGGAGTGAGCAGAGCCGAGGTGCAAAAATTCCTGTCGAGGCTCTGCCCTTGGCTGGCTGATCCCAAAGCCAATCTGGTTTGTGTGTGAATGGAAGGAAGGAGGGATCTGGTGCCTCCTGCTCGCTCAGGAGCTCCACAAAGGCTTGGAAGCAGCGCAGGAGGGTTTATGCAAATCAGCTGAGGAAGGGAACCACTATTTTGGATGTCTCTCCATACCTCAAAAAAAAAAAAAAAATCAAAAAAATCCCAGACCCGTTTGAAGTCTGCCCACTGCTCCATATATCCAGTATATTGAAATGTATCCCAGATCACTGAGCCAGGAAATCCTGGATAATTTCCAAGAAAGAGGACTCACAGCCTAGCAAGAAATACACACCAGGACAGTGTATTGCCAGCAGTTTGATTTAGGACTTTTGCTCCAGCTCCTTCCTTCTTTTAATACACAGTTTTCCACCACACTTTCTATATAAATACTCTATCCTATGGCTGACAGCCTCTCTTAGTAGATTTATCCATTAGTGGATTTAGTAAAAATGTTTTCTGCTGAAACAAGGGCAAATACTTCACCTCAGCAAAGGACAAATCCAGAGGCAGCATTAAAATCAAGCCCACTAAATCCTAGACAAGATAGATGCAATGAAAAACTTTGAGAGTCACCTTGGACACAAATTCCAGGTGGAAAAATTATTAAAAAATTATTTAAAAAATCCCAACAGTGGAAAGTGACTGAAAAAGGCATGAGAGAAAATGTAGCAAAGGCACAGTGATGCTTAATAAACCCCTCTGTGAAGAGCCCCATTTATCTCAGCTGCCAGGACCCACCAGCATCTCTTAGGAGCGAAATCTCCAAAAGCTTTCCTGAGTTCCAGACACACTTTCCTGCATGTGCTCAAAACTGTTATAGCCATTTACAGAAGGAAGTGGAGCATTCAGAGGATAAGTGACATGTCCAAGGTCACACACAGAGTCAACTGCAGAGTCAACAGAAGAGTAAGGAGAGCTTTGCCGAAAATCCCTTGGCTTTGACTGCCAGACAATGGCTCCCCCTCCCACGTAATCAACCAGTTATGGAAAGGCATAAATGCATATTTGCAGGGCTAAATATGTTCACTTGAGAATAAAAATGTTTGGATGATTATCTATAAATTATCTGACATTCTCCAGACTGCTCCGATTTGGAAGCTGGATTGAAATTTGATGAATTACAAGCCTGACACAAATGTTAGAGGAGAAGCTTTGCTTTGACTGTTTCTCTGGGTATCTGCAAAAAAACCCCTGGAAGAATGGCAGAGATACACCAAAAAATCCAATCCCCACAGAGCCGAGTTTCCAAAACCTCTCAAATTATTATTTCTCTGATATCAGATTGTTTATCACTATTGGCATTTAATATTCCACTACTGATCTTGCCACAAACTGATTTTCTTTTAAATTAAAGCAATAACCGCAAAGTATGAGCAAATAAAAGTCTATCTAAGAGGCAAAATAAATTTCCTCTGGACTTTCACAGGCTGTCAGGTCCCAAATATCTCCCATTTTCTCATGACATTATTAATGCTGCTCTAGGAACTCTTCCATAGTTTGGGAGCCGTAATTAAAATAACGGAGCTGCTTTTATCATTTCCGTGTTTTCAGGCTGTGTTTGTCCATGTTCTTACACACCCAGATTCTCCTTATTCGTGGCAGCAAACCCTTTGCTCTCCATGCTGTTGAGCTCTCCAGCTCCTGGGGGATGTCATGGGACTGGAAGTAGAATTTATGTCAAACTCCCCTGCGAGGGAACGCGCTGCTAAAAGCTGGCTTTGTCTCGCTTGTATTTTTTTTTTTTACTAGGCAGTGTTTGGGCTATAGACACGGATAATTCTGCATCTTGAATGCTTTGCACCAAATTGCCACATCAGCACTAAATACCTCCACTTAATTTTTCATTTGGACCCGATGAAACATTTTTTCCCATGGAAGGAAAAGTCTGGTCTTTGTGATCGTGGCACTGCCAGCCCAAGTTACAGTAAAGGTTAATCACAAACAAGAGACAAGTAAAGTAGACAAAGAGCATCATACACTTCACTTTTCAATGGATGTTTTCATAAATGTATGAATAATTTAAATTATCATTGCCGAGTATTTATTCGAGTGTTTCAGGGGAAAAAAATGCCTCCTCTTTTTTTTTTTTTTTTCCCCTCCTTGATTCTTTTCATTTCTGTCTCATCTCTTTTATGTGCTGCATCGGCTGTTTTCTTGCCATCTGAATCAGTTTTTTGGAACAATGGGATGTATGAGGGCTGAGGGGGCAGTGGAAGAATACAGCCCTTGTTGTACACTCTGTGACTTGACATTGATTAATGAGGGTGCGGACATGGGCAGAATTTGATAGAGAGAGAAGGGGAAATTGGAGGACCTGAGGGCACCAGAAGGAGGAGGGCAAGGAGATGACAGAGAGGACCAGAAGGATGCCAGCGACTGCACAGCGAGTGGCAGAAGTCACCCCACCCAGGGCCATCCGTGGCCACAGATCCGGAGTGGTGGAGAGACACTTCCACGACAGGAGAGTGCCCCTCCCGCTGACAGGGGCATTTCGGGGAGCATCTCACACCTCTCCAGGCCTATCCTATACAGCAAGGCCTGCTGTGCCAACCAAACCCTTTCTCATGTGAACATTTGCCCCAAAAATGCCATTGGAAACACCTTCCTCTCTCCTTCCCCTCATTCCTCGGTCTCTACCCCATTGGTTTAACTCCAAAACCTGAGCACGCAGAGGTTACAACTTTCCTGCAGGAGCCTGAAACTCTGTGCTGAAACAACACTGAGCTCCTGACCTTGTGGATGCAGGGCAGGGATGGACTGGTAGCACTTTGGAGAGAGAAAAGTCTCCTAAATCCCATTCTTTCAGTCTCTTATTTTCTCATGTGAATAAGTCAGAAGAAGTGATGCTGGTCAGAAAAGGATTGTACACTGATAAACCAGAGATGTTTCAGGAAAGTTGAAAGTTTGGTGTGGTTCTTAACTGTTATTTTTTTATAAAACCCACTTTCCCCTTCGAGAATAGAGGCCCAAAATGAGCTTAATCAGTTGGTGAAGTTGTAGAAGAACGTGTTTCTTGCGGGGTGGTTCAGGTTTAATGAAGCCACCAGGTTCTCTTTACTTGTATCAAACTGAAAAAAGTTTGCTGTAAAATAGAAAAACTCAAAAAGAAGGCCAATGACAAGTGGCTGCAATCCCTTAGGATCCACTTCCTGAAGTAATCCGGAAAAAGATGGAGAGAAACTTCTTACAAGAACATGTAGTGACAGGACAAGGGTGGAGGTGGTGGCTTCAAACTGAGAGTCAGTTTGGATTAGAGACTAGGAAGAAAATCTTCCCTATGAGGGTGATGAGGTGCTGGAACAGGGAGGTGGTGGCTGCCCTGGATCCCTGGAAGTGGCCAAGGCCAGGTTGGATGGGATTTGGAGTAGCCTGGGACAGTGGGAGGTGTCCCTGCCCACGGCAGGGATGGAATGAGATGAGTTTTAAGATCCCTTCCAACCGTTCTGGGTCTTTCCCACCCTGCTCCAGAACTGACTGTGGGTCTTCCCTGCTCCTGGTTTGCTGAGCTGGGAACTGCAGGGGAGAAGCTCTGAGACACACAAGGTGAGCCACATTTCCCTTTCCAGCATGTGGGGCACAGATTTTGGGTTTGCTGCTTCTCCTCTTTCAAGGTGCACCTGAGTAGCCCTGAACCAGTAACTTGTAGGTCTGGCTGGCAGAGCCTCCCCTCTGCAGAGAAAGATCAAATCTGCTGGCTCAGACAGGTCCCCAAAGTGCTCAAAAGCCACCTGAAAGCCTCCCACTGCCCTGTGTGATGTGTCAGGAGCAGGGGGACCACCACTGCTGCTCTGGCAGGGAATTCCAGCACGTTCGGTACTGCAGTAAGGACAGGCCCTAGGGTACAGTTTGGGATTATTGCTATTAAAAACATCACTGTCATCCTACTGGTCAGAAATCTTTACAAACCCCACCTTTGATGAAACCTGGAAACGAAGCTGCAGTTTGAGAAATTTCAGCCAGAAAGAGAGAGAGAGAGAATCCACCCAAACCAGCCCATTCTCAGACTCAAATTCAAATTGTTTTGCCTCTCTGCAGCGCCCCAGATAAATTCGATATCTGCCAGCCCACGGACTGTTCATGTGCTAATCCCACTCAGACCCTCATTCAGGGCTGGTCTCTTTTGCATAAAACATTAAATGTTGGTTTGAGGGGACAGTTGTCCCTACCCCTGTGTGGGATCTCTCCCCACCAGCCTCTGGCCACTCCAACCCTGTCTCATTTTCCCAGAGTGAAAGATCCTGGGTCTGCTGTGTGTGAATATAAAAGGAACACAGAAAAGTCTCACTGATGGGCACAGAATCTGCTCCCTGTCTCCCCTCTGCCATGACCATCACCAGCTTTAATTCCTCACCCAAAGAGCACGACAAAAATCCTGCTCCTGCCTTAGGTTCACACAACCTGTTTGGGATTTCGGGGTGCAGAGGCAAAAGCAGCTCCCTGTCCCCCAACATCTGGCTGAGAACAAGGTCTCAGACGTTTTCTCTGAGCAGGCTCTTCCAGCCTTCCCCTTTCTCCCTCCTCTTTGCATCCAAGACAAGCGGCCCAGTGATCACCTGCAATGGCAGCCCCAGAGGGTGACCTGAGCCCTAGAGCTACTGCTGGAACAAATGAGAGAGCTTAACTAGAGCAAGACTGGCATAAAAAGGAAAGGGGAAAAAAGAGAGGAACAAAGATTCCGTCCAATTTGCTCTTTTGGGCATTGTAAAAACTGGCCTGTTTCCCAGTATATCACTCTGCCATTGAATAAGGTCAATTGCAGAGCAGTTCTTCAGTCATCCTGATGGGTTTTCATGAGAAAGTGAATGGAGTGCAAATTAGCCAAAGTCGTCACAAGCTTTTTTACTGTCACTCCAAGCCTGACAGTCCAAAGGAAAATGAGGATTAATAAATCTAACGAACTTTCTCCATTATCCAAGCCAGGTTAGGAAACTATTTATTGTCTCTCTTTTTCTGTGTTTCATCCATTTCGCCTACTGTGGTGAAGCATTTGGAGAAGAAAGGAACAACAGCCGCATGCACACACACGCTCACACACACCCCCGGAGCTCAGCCCCTCCAGAGCTGAGCACAGCCGTGGCCGCAGCACAAAATAAAGGCGCTGCCAGCAAGAAAATCAAGTTTTTAAAATAACTCTGCCTCGTCCACACCGTCTATCGTTTTAGATGGGTCCTCGTAATTGCTCATTCCCGTTAATTAATATGTGCTCAGTGTGTTGAACATAAATATTTTATGGGAGAAAGAAGGAGTGCTAGGAAAGCTTTAAAATTACCTTTTTTAAGGGCAGAAAATTAGTTTCAAGTGAAAGGATTAGTTTCAAGTGAAAGGAAAAGTTTTTTTGACAATTATATCCACGTGGGAAGTGGATTTTAGTGCAGCTTCAGTAAATTTTTGTTTTCAGTAGCTATTGAAAGAACAGAAATCTTTCCTAATTTATAAAAAATAATTTGTATTTGAGTAGCTTTTAGAACTTGCTTAACTTAGAGGACTGCCTGAAGCCTTCCCAGAGAACAGGAGGCCACACAGAAGGGATGCAAAGGCCTCTAGGAACCATTTTGGCTTTTTGGGTTGGAAGTTTAAGTCTGTGTGTCTGTTTATGCAGATATTTATGGATTTCAGTCAGCAGAATGAAAATCTGTCCAAGTTCACAGCTGGACAACACATTATCCATGTAACTCCTAAAACACTGGGATTCCTATATAATTTTCCTCCAACATTCCCAAAGTCCTTAAAAACTTCCCTGAACAAGGCCTTGTGCTGCCTGAAAATAGATGTTTGAGCTTTCAGAATTCTTGTTCTCAGCACCAATTAAAGCCATTTCCCATCTGCAGTAACACAGGTGGAGGAAAGGAGACAAAGGCATCCGTCCCTTGCTCCTGTCCTTGGGAGCAAATGCCTGGGAGGACACCAGCCCAAATTCCAGGTTTCTACTGTAATTTCAACTAAAAGCGATCAAACCCCCCTGATTTCTGAGGATTGGGAATACAGGAATGGTGGGAGCAAGCAAAATGTACCATATCCAAAAGTTTGGCACCTGGATCCTCATTAAAACCCCCGATATTGTGAATGAGGACAAAGATGATGAGGGAATATTGAACTGCTCACACAAAACCAACCACGGCTTTTTTGAACTAAAATGCTGATCTTCACCACTGGCTACAGTCAAAAACGATCCCATTTTCCCTCTTTCTTCCAGTAACCATGAAAACTTATTTCAAATTGTGCTTTGTGTTGTTGCTGACAATGAGTTATTCCTCTCCCAGCAAAATCTCCTAAACTTCCTTCATTAATAAGCAGGAAAATCTTCAATAGACAAAACATAAGGTTTCATTCTGGAAGCTACTCAAAAAAAAATGCTTTAATTTCTTCCATCTTTCTTTGACACAATAAAAATAATAGCAAAAAAAAAAATCATTAAATACCTGTCTGGTATTTAATCCTTGTGGCTGCAGTGGGTGACAAACCAGGGGAAAGCCAACTCCAAGAGTTTGTTTCAACACTTTGTTTTCAGCTTTTCTGTGGAGACACTCACCAGAATAAATTCCCCCTGAGGAAGCTCATGCTCCAGTCTCAGTAACCGAAGAAAAATTGTTGAGCATTCAGAGCAATCTGGGCTTTGTTGAGATTTCCCTTCTCCTACTTTTACAGTCACTTGTCATTCCGCTTAATAAGAGAGAAAACTTTCCTGACCAGCTAAATTATGCCATTCAAGACGTTAAGGAAAACACACATACCCTGAAGTAAAGGTAAAATTATGCTGCAATCATCAAATCAGCCTTCTCTTCTTTATCCCATCTGTATATTCTCCTTGGAAAAGCTGGAGCAGTGGCTCCACGAGCAGCACAGCCCTACCTGCCTGCCACTGCAATTGCTGGTATTTTAATCTCATCAAAGAATCTGAGTTTTTCTTCCTGCTGTTTTGACTTTGCTGTCTCTTAGCCCTGTCACATTCACTAGTTTTGAATAAGTGCAGAACTTGCATTTACAGAATTTGCAATCTGCGAGATTGTTTAAGTGATTTATCAAATACTTTGATTGAACACTTATTGCTGCTCCAGTTCTGAATCTCATTTAAATTGACTGGGCTTGACATAAGCCTTTGGAGTGAACACAGAAACGAGTCCAGGCTCTGGCAGGTACAGCACGAGAGGGAAAAAGTTCCACCTCCATCCACGGCACTTCTGGAATTACACCCTGATAAAATCAGTGCTCTCTATTCCTTACTAAGCATTTTATGTCTAAGAAAACCACAGTCAGATTGCCTTTATCTTATTGATGATGCAGCACAACAGCTCTGAAAGTTGGTTCAGAAGACACAGAGGGTTCTAAAACAGAAAATTTGGATTTTCTCTCAGTGGAGCTGAAGGGCCCAGACCTTTGGCAGGCTCTGCTCAGCCACAACCACATCACTTAAATCTAAGTTAAAATCACTCTGCACTCACAGACAACACTCAGACCAGAGAAAGGCTGAGCTGTAAGTTCTGAAATACCTAAAAAGTTGAAAAAATGGTGATTTTTTGTCATCAGATGGATGATGCACCTCTGAGGGATGCTAAGCAAAACCGGGGCAAATGGATTTGAAGGTCTACGGAGACAACACCACCCAAAGGCATGCAGCAAAACTCTTCCAAATTAGAACTCAGTGCACCCCAGACAGACACCACTGGAAGGCTCAAGGCCTTCTGCTCCATGGAGGCACCATTTCAATTTAACTTTTTGTATATTAAATTCGTGCAATTCCCTCTTTTTTCCTGAGTTTGTGTAGAACAAACACAGTCTCCAAGACCATGTGCTGTCTGCCACATCGCTTTCCATGGGAGAAGCACTTAGAAACAAAAACGTAGCCATTATTAAAAGCACAGGAGTGCTGTAACAAATCACAAATATCACAGAGAGGAGGGGCAGAGCCAGGGTGGATCCCAAGCACCTGGGATCCTGAGGTGATCAGGTACAGAGCGTTCACTGCGAGCAACCAGCAAGCAGAGATAGAACAAATGAAGAGGATTTGTTTCAGCCCATCAGAGATTAAATGAAACGCTCCTGCAGCACAACGGGCCCGAGGCTTTCTTGCTAAATCTGTTGTCTTTCAGGCTCATGGCGTTTTCAATGCTTCCTCCAAACTCATGTGGGATAATGCACTTCCAAAAAGTAGGCTCTAGGTATGCACATTCTTAAAATCAACCACTCAACACGCATCCAAATAAAAGTGAGCTTTCCTCCCCATTTTCCCCAAGAAAGGAAGCTCAGAGCCCTTTTATGCATTGTGAATGGCCCACCTAATTTAGACTGAATTATACCCTAACCTTCATTTCCCCTTTACTTCTTTGCTCCATTCAGCAGTTTCTGACTTCAGCTAATTCACTAACAATCCCAGCTGGTCCTTCCCAGCTCCCAGTTCTTTAGCACATTGTCCAAGGAAACTATGTGCTCCCATCTACACTGGTATTCCACTCTCCAATTAACCTACTGCTGAGAGGCTTTACCCCTTTCCACCATCCATTCCTCTGCACAGACATTTTTTTTTTTTAACCTTTTACTTCTTGAATTAAAGTGCAGGAGATCCCTTCCAGGTGAGAAGGTGTTAAATTTATTTGCTGAAGGTTACTCAGGAAGACACGACACAGGAAGGGGGTGAGAGCCCTGAAAGAAAAACCTGCTTGATCTCCAGTGCTTTTCAAAGCTGAGTGTTGAGGTACAGATGTTTAAGGTAGAAGTAAATAAATAACAAAAGAATTTCCACACTTGCTCTGTGGCAGGCGTGTGCTTGTTCCGAGCACTGAGCCCTAGCAGAGGAGCCAGGTCAGCCAGGCTGTGGCTGGGGTTTGATCCACGCACGGATGGCACTGCTGGGGACACGGGCACGGATTTGTGTTCTCGTCCTTTAAAAACAACCCGTGGGATTTCTCCTCACACAGTTCTAACTGGGGTGGCAACAGAAGGAAGGCCTGTGGGCCTGGAGGGCTCCTCACTGGGAGACTTCCGCCATGTCTGCAAGAGAGAATGCACATCCATATTTCAGAGTGCATGTCCATGTTTCAGAATGCACGCCCGTGTTTCAGAATGCACATCCATGTTTCAGAATGCACGCCCGTGTTTCAGAATGCACATCCATGTTTCAGAATGCACATCCATGTTTCAGAATGCACGTCCCTCTTTCAGAATGCACGTCCCTGTTTCAGAATGCACGTCCCTGTTTCAGAATGCACGTCCCTGTTTCAGAACGCACGTCCCTGTTTCAGAACGCACGCCCGTGTTTCACAATGCACGTCCGTGTTTCAGAATGCACGTCTGTGTTTCAGAGTGCACATCCATGTTTCAGAATTCATGTCCGTGTTTCAGAGTGCACGTCTGTGTTTCAGAACGCACGCCCGTGTTTCAGAATGCATGTCCCTATTTCAGAATGCACATCCGTCTTTCCGAACGCACGTCTGTGTTTCATAATGCACGCCCGTGTTTCACTATGCACGTCCGTGTTTCAGAGTGCACGCCTGTGTTTCAGAGTGCACGCCTGTGTTTCAGAGTGCACGCCTGTGTTTCAGAGTGCACGCCTGTGTTTCAGAGTGCACGCCTGTGTTTCAGAGTGCACGCCTGTGTTTCAGAATGCACGCCCGTGTTTCAGGTCTGTTTTACGAATCACCTTACAGATAAATATCTATTTACAGATATTAAACTTTGGTTCTGTCTGATCAGGAACAGAGAGGAGCCCATTCATTTGGGTGCCTGACCACATCACATGGGCACAAATAGAACAAACCAGCCAGAAACTGTTCTGCCATTTTGGGATCAAGCCAAGGCTTCGACATCTTCAAATCCCCTACCCAGCAACACTTTACACCCAGAATTCCCACAGCAAATGCTAATAAACCTCTCTGGATTCAGACTACAGCCTTGTCTCTCTTACAATGAGGGCCTGCGCATCACCCCCGCTGATAAAAATTGTCCCCTTCTTCACTTCAACTCTTATGGTTACCCAAAATCTCCTTCCTTATGTAGATTAAGACCACATTTTAGAAGACCTGAACTTCCATGTGTGCTTCCTGAAATCCATTTAGCATTTCCCTCTCTGCCACCATGCCAAGTGCCTTCTTTCTGGGTAAATGGCCCGGATCTCATCCTTGACAAGGTCCCAGATAAAACAAAGACAGGGAAAAATGTAATTGCTGGCTATTAAACACCCACCTCCCCCAATTCCTCCTTTTCTTGTACATTTGCTTAGAAGCAAGTGAGCATAACAACAGCCCCGTGCCCAGAAAGTGGGGCTGGGAATCAGGCAGTGAGAAAGTCAATATAGAGCAGCGTGTCCATTTGTTTTGATTTATCTCACTAACTTCAATTGACAGTTAATTCATCAGAGGAGGAAAATGCCAGTCTAGTGAAAACACAACTCGTGAAGGAGAGAGAACTGAGTGGAAAACACAGAGTGTGGATAATACAGGTAATAAATTAAAGGATACAGTATCAGTATTTTATCATTCCCATTCTGGATTTGCTATATCCCGACCCTTGCCAATTACAATTTATAGTGAGCAGTAAATTTACACTGATTTATTTCACACACACATACACACACACATACACGTGCCGTTTACAAAATGAGGTGACTTTGGAAAACAGGAAAAGACAGGAAAAGGAGTCGCTTTGGCTCAAATTCCTAAATCTGAAATTTCCAGCAGCAACTACAAACTCTTGTAACAAACCACAGGCGAGATGAGTATTTACACTGAGAACGCTGGCTTGGATCTCAAATCCACAAAAACAATGAAGGGCTGAGAATGGGATTTGCAGCAGTGACAGCAGGGCAGGGGATGGGGATGCAATGGGAGCCTCACATCTCCCTGTGGGCTGATCCCTGCTCTGCCCAGGCTCACGGGCTGGGTGTCCCTCCTTATCCAGAGAAACACTCCAGGTATTCCCTGGTTTAGCCTGGTTATTCCCTGGTTTAGCCCCCTGGCCCCACAGCTCCTCCCTTGGAGTAATTTGTTACCACCCAGCAATATTTAATTTCTCCCTGCTCAGGGTTTTTTTGCCTTCAATGCCCCTCTCTGCCAAAGGATGTTTTTCAGGCTGGTCTTTGCCTGACCTTAGGACAACATTGGTGACAATAAAAGCTGGAGATGGGATTTAGGGAGGCTGTGAGAGCCTGGCCCAGTTCCACTGTGTTCACCTCATAACCCCCAGAGCCCAGAGCCATCAGGTAAGGGACATTGGACAGAATATCCCTGCTGGGATGAATTTATGAATTTATTTTACTCGCACCATCCCCATCCCCTCTGAACCTCCCAATGTCCTGTGTTCTGGAATTCATCTTCCACTACAAAAAGCAGAAGTTGCTTGTATTTAATTTAAACACTTTTCCCAGCAGTTTCATCAAATGCCCCTGCTACAAGGATCCTGTTTGTTCTTCGACAACAATCCCACTTTGAAGTTCAGCCTTGCACAGACACAACTTGGATTATTCTTCCCTGCATATTCTAAATTAAATGACCTCATGTTTATTTGTGATCTTTTTGGCCCATTCACTGAGTTTTGCAGGGCCACTGAATATTTTGGGCACCATCCCCAATGCTAAATTTCCATCTGGGAAGTGCTGCTCCTCTGCTCAGCAGCAAACCCCAATTTCTGCTCCAAAGAACACAGACAGCTCAACAAGGAGCTGAACTTCCTGCCTTTTTTTTTTTCTCCCCCTTAAATCACCTTCTATGCTTATTAAACCCCAAGCACAGCTGCAGGGGACTAGAAGAAATTAAGTTTCTTTCTGTCCATTTCCCAGGAAACTGGACAAGAGCCAAAAATAATCTGTCCTGCTTGAAGTATCTGCATTTTGCTTCCACAACTCTCCAGAAAGGCACCATCTCTATCTCCCTGCCACGCTGCTGAAATTAATTTTGGAGCTGATAAAACCACTTAGGAATAGCAAAAGATCCTTCACCTTTGAGGGTGGAAGTGTCCATAAATCAGGGCTTGGGACAATGGTTCCGTTGGTGTTTAAGAGATGAGCTGCCCACACGTTCCGTTTGGGCACCAGTAAACTTGGTGAAAGTTACTACAAGTGCAGCACTTTTGAATTGTTAAGCTAAAAGAGGGACTAAACACAACCACAAAAAAAAGATTGTATCAACTCTGAAAATCCTACACCTGCCATATTACTGGCTAAAGGCTGAAAAGGCCCAAATATGGGGTAGGACACAGGAGAGAGAAAGGAATCACAGCCTGAACTTTCACCCAAATGTCTAAATTAAATCACAAGTCTTGCAAAGGTTTAGAGAAGTCTGGATATTTCTGTTATGTCTACAAAGCATTGCACTGGGTAGGGGGGGAAATTGCTCAGAAGGAAAAATACCAATTATTGCAGCAGGATTTATTGGTGTGCATGGTCCCACAGGCCCAAATGCCAGGCTGGTCCAGTGAATGGGGTAAACTCCTTAAAATACCTTAAAAAATAGGTATACTGTTTTATTACGTAGGTATATGATTTTACACTATATGGGTATAACTACTTAAAATACCTTAAAACCATTCCAAAAAGTTGATCCTTTATCCTCACCCATTTCTAAACACCCTGTGGTTGATGCTCAGCATCACCTGACAGTGCAACACCCATTTCTCAAGCTGGTCTCACAGCACATTTTCTCTGACTGCTGCCACAGCCCCACCTGCAGCTTCACCCTTTGCCTCCTCCTTGCTTTCCAGCAGAAGCTGAAACACTCCAAAATGTTCTGATACACCAAAAGTCCAAATAATCTGCTAGAGGTGCAAGCTCTGCTCGTGGTGGGGTTTTAGATGGGGATGCTTCTGCTCCCCGGCTGGGCCCAGCAGTCCCACCAGGATTCAGCCAGAGGAGGTTCCCACCCTGCCAGAGGGCACCAGGCAACACCACAGCAACAACCAGAATAACTGGGGATGCACTGGATTCTCCCCCTGCAAAAGCTTCTTTAGTCACTCCAAGGAGTCAACCACAGTGACCCGAGTTTGATGGGTGAGGATTCCCCCTCTCAGCTGAGCGGGTTGTGATTTAGCAGCAAGGTTTCCAAGTTGTTAATTAACCTTTTCCTTCATTATGCAAAAGATGAAGGAACCTAAAGGTGTAAGCACTAAACCAGAATCTGGTGTCCCGTGGTGTTTAGGGGTGGAATTATCCAGTCCCCCTAAAACTGCCTGTGTGGCACAGACAGGAAATTCACCCCAGCTACAGCTGACAACTCCCCCCTCCTTCAAGAGACAAATATTTATTCCCCTCCTCACAGCAATTCCTTTGGACTATGGCTGTTGTCAGCTGCAGGAGAATCACGGTTTTCCTGTTGGGATCTTTGGCACTTGTCGAGTTCACTGTAACAAATTTCACCTCTTGCAGTGTTAAAATCACACTCCCAAGAAAAGTTTTGCTGTTCTGCTGCACCAAAACACTTCTAGCACGTAGAGATGTAATCCAGTTTTTAAAAATTGCTTTCAATCAATAAATTGGATTTGAATTTGCCTCGTTAACCATTCTGAAGGAGCTGAGCCTGTCCCCCCTCCCTGCCTTGCCCGGGGACGGACACGGAGCCCCTGGGAAGGACCAGCAGTGCTGGGGACACTGCTCAGTCCTGCCACTCTCTGCCTCCGAGAGAGGAGGCTTATCCAGCTCCTCACATCACTCTTCTTTTCCAAACATTTGGCTGTGGTGGCTCCCCCCCCGCCCCTTCCCTTCCCCTTGCTCCAAGTTTAAGGCAGTTCACCACTTACGGTCATTTACAGCTTACATCTCAGCAAATCCAGAAGGTGTCTGATGAAAAAGAGGGACTAGCCAAGCATCTTAATCCCCCTGTTCATTCATGCTCTCTGTAATGTTCTTTCAGGCCTCTGCTGAGAGACTAGGCTGAAATGAAGGCTGATAAATTAGTCTGGAGGGAAACAAGGCAGATTCTGCTTGTAAAAGGTCATTCCAACTTTGTTCTGGGTGAGGGTTTATCTTGACTGCAGCTGCGACAGACAATGGCCGGGGCCTAAACGGCAGAAATCCAAGCTCTGCTCACGAAATTACTGTGCTGATAAGGGAGAATGGGCTTCAGGGAGATCTAAATGGGAAAAGGGAGGTGGGGGACAAGGGTGAGGCGTAGGTATTTTTGAACAGGATTGAACAGGGATGGCACAATGAGATGTACAATTAAAGCAGGGCGCTATCCGAAAGGGAAGGAGCCCACGGCTGCCTGATCCGAGCCAAAAGGAGGAAAGAATCCCTGAGGGAAAGGCCTCAGTGCCACATGGGCACGAGGGGGCTGAACTTGGACCAGACAGGTTACAAAATACTCTAAACACAGAGGTGGCTCTGAACGGTCAGGGCTGCACACTCAGGATCCAGGCACTGCTTCCAGGACACACAGGGATTTATTTCCCCAGAAACATGTGGCCAAGAGCAGCCAAAACAAACCCCACCAAGAGTGTGCAGGAGCAGGACCCTGGGTGAGGACACTCCTCAGTCAAAAACACTTTAATAACTTTTTGTGCCTTTCTGGGCAAAGAGGATATAAATGATGGTGAGTTGTGATGAGCCACCCTGCAGTCTGTGCTCCTGGCTGGGTCCCCTGAGAGATGCCTGTCCTTCACTGACACATCCCACTGGAACCTGCCCGTCCCCATCAGTGCAGACACTAAAGGGTCCCAGCCCACCGGCACCTCTCTGGAACCCGATTCCAGCTCCACTCGGGCCTGGAGCTGAGACCCTCCCGCCTCCAGCCCTGGGGTCCAGCCCAGGATGGACCTGGAGCTGCTGGAGAGAGTCCAGAGGAGGCTCCAGGATGATCAGAGGGATGGAGCAGCTCTGCTGGGAGGAAAGGCTGGGAGAGCTGGGATTGCCCAGCCTGGAGAAGAGAAGGTGGCCTAATTGTGGCCTTCCAGCACCCTGGAGGGAGGCGACAAGAAAGATGGAGAAGAACTATTTAAAAGGGCCTGGATTGACAGGACAAGGGGGAATGGCTTCAAACTGACAGAGAGTAGGGTTAGATTAGAGATTAGGTAAAAATTCCCCCCCGTGAGAGTGGGGAGGCCCTGACACAGGGTGCTCAGAGAAGCTGTGGCTGCCCCTGGATCCATGGAAGTGTCCAAGGCCAGGTTGGACGGGGCTTGGAGCACCCTGGGATAGTGGAAGTGTCCCTGCCCATGGCACAGGGTGGAATGAGATGGGCTTTAACGGCCCTTCCAACTCTTCCTATGATTCCATGATTTTGTTATCTCTTTGCTTTGAGGGCAGAGGGGACCAGGAACTCAGGAGAGCTGCACAACCCAGGCAAGGTGGAGATTTTACAAGGATACCTCACAGAGCAGCTGGGCCTCGGCCACAGCTTGAGAAAGAGAGCACATGACTGGGAATAACTCTTCCAAAGACACCCCCATGCTCTGGAAATGCTCCTTCCACCCAAAGGGCCAACTCCCCACCTTGTCTGACCCCTGGGCCTCCTCCTGCAGCCCTGATTCTTCCATTCGTGTTTCTAAAAATGACTCAAACTCAGCTTCACGCCTTCTCTGGACAAGCAGCCCTTGTTCTGCAAAGCTGAGCTCCCTCAGTGCCGGGACTGCCCCGTTTCACACCAGTCCCAGCACTTTGCTGGGATGGAACACACAGAAAGAGGAAAGGGTGGAAAATTAAGTGCTGTGTTAGCGAGTGAAGAACAAAGTCCCACCCATGTCCCACTCCTTCAGAAAAAGCAATAGACCCAACCTTTCGTTTCCATCCCTAAATACAACAAAACTCCCTGGCATTTCCAGAGCCAAACAAGAAGCAACTGAAGTGCCAAAATATGTGAAGTCCTGAATCCCAAACAAAGTAAGACTTGCTACATTTACCAGCTCTCCAGATCTGTGCTGCTGCTCCGTATTTGCCATGGGAAGAGGAGGATGGTGCCAAATTATGCAGAGAATGTGATTTTCCTCTTCTTTAAGAGTAATTAACACAACATTTTACTTGGGAAAGTTCGCTGTTGGTACTTCTTGCATCGCACAGATTGAGGTAAAGGGATTTAATTTAGAACTTTCAGATTTTGTGATTCTGAAGGAGTTGAGCCAGGAGTGACCAGGAGCTCAGATGGGGTTCACTGAAGGGTTTGCTGACCCTGAGCACATCCCTGGACCTCACCCCAGAGCCCTCAGTGCCCCAGTCCCACATGAACACCTCTGAGCAGTGAGGAGCACGAGGCTGATTCCCAAAAAACCAGCACCCTCCTGAGCGCCTCGTAGCAGCAGCCTGAAAACGCCAAAATGAGTCATTTCACATCGCTCCCACCTTCCCAGAGCGCCACTGAGAGAGTCCCCAGAGCGCTGCCTCCTTCAGAGCCCCATGGATATTTATGGTTTCACTTATTGATCATTTCCTTTACAAAAGCCCACTGTGTTCCAGGCTCCATCAGCCAGCCTTTGCTGGGAGCAGACAAAACACAGGTTGGATTTCTCCGTAGCTTAGCATTCCAGAGGAGGAAGCAGTGCCCTGACTTCTGCAGGGCTTTTGACAATGAAAAAAGCTATTTTTCAAACCACTGTGGTCACCACTGAGCTGTTCATGGGATTTTTCTTTCTCTTTTTCCTTTTTGAACGTGTGGCTGATAAAATACTGCTTCAGGAGCTGGTATTCAGGGATGGCTCTCGAAGACGAAAGGAAAATATTTATTTCCTTTTTCTGCTTGTGAATCAGAATGTTCTATTTAAAGAAAGTGCCCTCTGCCGGATTGCTCATGAGTTATTACCCCTTATGGAAATAAAGGAGAAATATCAGGAGGTATTCTTAGTCATTCCCTTCCCCTGTCTCTTCTTTTTTTCCCTTAATTCCTTATATACCCATGTTTTAGCCAAGTGCCTAAGATAGAGCAACTTATCTTGGCATTCTTGGGCCTAAAAAAGGCTTTACTCTCTTAACCTTGGCACTGAAGCATTTGGGGAAATGTCAAAAAATGGCACAAATTTCAGTCATTTCGCTTGGATGCCATAAGGTGCATTTTTCACTTTTATCCAGGGTCAAAATCATTAAATTAAACATCCCCCAAAGATGGAGCTGTAGACAATGGGATTTTTCCTGTGATTCCATCAGCTTCTTCCTCTCAATCCCGAGCCAGTCCTTGTTCCTCCTGACATGGTTGTAATTCCAAGCATAGGAAGCAGCCCAACAATTGCCAGCACCTGGATCTGACCCTTCCCCTTCCTCATGGTGGTCCCCTGACACCAGAACAAAGCCCAGATCCTGTAGGGAAAATCAAAATGTCGATGCTCTCCCAGAGCTGTTCCCTGGGAAGGGGATGGAACTGAGCATGAACAAAGCTGAGCAACCTCCTTGGCCCAAAAACCTCATTTAATAATTTAAATATTTAAAACAATCAAGATTAACAGAATAAAAATTAAGTATTTAAAATATGTAGAAGTCAGGAACTTATTTTTCCTCCTTGAGATAAATTTTTTTTCACTTAACCTCTGAGTTTTGGTCCAAAGCAAAAGTTTCTCAGCAGTTTTATATCCACGTGTATAGAAATTCTAACTGGGGGTGCTCTTAGCAGCTATTGAGGGCAGTCCCAGGGTGCTCTGACATTCTGCTTTCCTCATGAACCCACAGATTCATTCATTTTCAGAGTGATTCCAGCCGGGCAGATCTGGGAAATTGGGAAGGAACCTTGCATGGGAGACGTTTGTGGTGCAGGAAACGCTCTGCGCCTCGGCGAGGAGCACCCACAGAATTCCTCAGCAATTTCCCTGCAAGAGCAGGGAGGGGGTTGGAAAACAGCAATTCAGGAGGGAGAGAAGCTGCTGTAGCAGCATCATTCCCCAGGCAAAGGGAAAGGCAGAGGAGGGGAAAAGGAATGAATCAGGGAAGGAAAAGGACCAGGAAATGTCATCACATCCTTGCAGAGCCCAGCCGAGAGCCCCTCGGCAAAGAAATGAGGAGCTTTGGGGATTTTTTCGCTCATTTAAAGGATTCACGCTCCTCTCAGCATCCCTGGCTAAGACAGGACAGACAAGACCTCACTGCTTCAGCTGGATCAGCTTTTAAAGGGAAATGAAGGAATTCCTGTATGAGCTGAACCGGGAAACATGACATCACAGTTCAAGCTGTGCTTAGAGGCTCCTTCCTATTTTAATATTTTAAATATATATTTAAAACATAATTTTGAAAATACATTTTAATTTTTAAGATATCTTAATATATTTAAGACTCGAGGAAATGCAAAATAATTCTCCTCCCAGCATTCAAGCCAGCCACGTAAAGTAAATTTCCCTTGGCACTTCGGAGTATTTCTAAAAAACAGAGAAAATAAAACAGACTCCCTGCTAAAAATTTAAATTTTGCAGGAATAGGGAGATTGGACTGCTGTGAATCAGTGACACTCTAAAGTGTGTTCAAAACCCAGCAGTTTTCCCCGGCCCAGATGTGGAGCCAGAACTCTGCTGCATCCTCAGCTGCTGACTCCTATTTTTCCCCCAGTTATTTGTCTTCCATGGGACAGCCTCTCTCTTCCCCCTCAAGTAGGAAATGAAAGCACTTATTTATTTTTCCTATGTAAAGGAGCAGCCTGGCTCTGACACTTCAGTTGAGAGAAGCCTTTGTGCTTCAGCAAATAACCTCTCTCAAAATATAAATTAAAATATAAATTAAAATATAAATTAAAACAAACTGCGTTTATCAGTGGTATTTACCCTGTGAAGCAAACTGCGCTAAAATCATGACTGCTTTCAAATCTCCTACAATCCAGGTGCTAAATTTCCCCCCCAGGATGAGATTCCCATTCTTCTCTCAATTAGGAAAATTAACAGCGCCACAATAAATGCCATTATTCATCCAAAGCGATCGAAATCATTATGTAATTATTTTATTTTCATTTTCCTCGGGTCCCGGAGGCCATAAAGCACAAGCACGCCGTGATTTATTCGGGGTGCTCGCAGTGCTGTGTCCCGTGTCAGCGGCCACACTCAGCAAACACGCGGCTCTTAGGTGGGGTGGTGCCTTTTTAGGCACACAAAAAGAGGTGGAATAACACGAGCAGCACTGCAGTGTTGGGGAATGAGGGGAAGAACCCAACAGGTCCTGCACAGGAGCCACTGAATCATCCCTGGGAGGGGCTGGGGGCCAGGATTGACACATCTTATTTATTTTTATGAGATGAGCATGAATCACTCGCTGCCATCCCGCGTCCTAAAAGTCCCTGAATGATAGGTGTGGTTTAATTCAAAGGATATTTTTTAAAACGTATCCCACAAAGCAAAGCAGGAGGCCAGATATGAAGCTGTGCTGCAGATAAGGCAGGACACGTGTTCATCACCACCCAGCCCTCCTGCCTGCCTCAAAGGAAAAGCACCTATAATAAAGATAATTACGCATCTTTTCTCAAGGTATGGCAGATAAAACACAGCATTCCGCATTCCCACGGATATTTTAGGTTATTAGTGAGTTAAAGCTGGAAGTTTCAGCAAGTAACACCAGGTCTGGAGCGAGGAGCTCAGACGGAAACAGGGCTGGCGCTGCCTCCAAACACAAACGGAGCTTCCTGAGGACTTTGAGGCACAATTCACTGCCGTTTCATTTTCATTTTCACAAATCTGCCCTTACTGGGGCTTGGAAAGAGACAACTCTTTCTGCAGTGGTAATCCTTGGGCAGAAGAGACAGATCCATTTTCACACCAAAGCCCTCAACAGCACGTTTTCCAACCCCCAAAATGTTGTTTGATTTTTTTTTTTAAATGCAGAAATCAGAAGGAGCAGACGTTAATTATGAAGCACGTCCTGTACAACAACAAAAGCAGCGTTTTCTAGCAAAACTGAGATGGTGCTGAGGAATGGCCACTTTGCAGCCAATTCCACTTCCAGTGACCCTCCCAGTTTAGCCAAAGCCTGACAATAAATTTCCTGTGATGAAGGGCAAGAACTTCTTGTGCCAAAGACAGAAACACTGTTCAAATTAAGGAGCTGATGACTCCTAGAAACAAACAAACAAACAAAAAGACCAGGTTTTCAGAGTTCGGGGAGCGAGGTGTGCACAAAAGTGGGATTATCAAGACTATAAACTACAGGAAAGGAATTGAGAAATATGAATAGAGAAGAGGCTGGGTGTGAAGAACAGATATCGTTCCTGAAGTAAATTCCTAACAGCAGAGGCAATTCAAATGTCATCTATTCAAACTGGCCATAACAAGGAGTTGTGTGGCAGTCTTACACCACTGGTCACTGCAAGTCCAAACTACAAATTCCTGAGAAATACTGACCAAAAAAGCAGTGTTAAACTGCAGAAGGAACATTCCTCGTGATCCTACAAATCCCAGATTTGTTGAATTTATCACCACCGCAAGAAACAGCACATGGAAGCAAAAGCCAACAAGTTACTGGGTGACAAAAAGCTCCTCCCCTTTCCTTTTTTCTCTCACTGCCCACTGCCTACCTGCTCGATTTTACGAGCAGAGGACAGAAATACATCCCAAGTTACCATTTCCCAATTTGCCATCAGGCAGAGCTTTCTCGAACATCTGCTCAGGGCTTTTCCAACCTCCCACCCCAAGGGAATGGCTCAGACACCAACACCCAGCAGACAGTGCTTGTTCCATGAATTCCTGTTCAGCACATGAAGGGATTCGTGGATGTTGCTCCCAAATGAAATTCTGAATGCATTGACTGGAAGCAGGTCTCTGAAGTGTCTTTAAACGCTCTGGGAAATGGGAAAATTCAAGAGGTGTCTGCAAGGACAAGCAGAGAGTGTTGGAGTGGGTTTGAGGGCACCTGAGGGAGGACAAAGCCCTTCCTTCGAGGTGTGAAATGTCCCTGCCACAGCAGGGGACAAAGGAACGCTGCTGGAATGGGAGAAGTGCCCCGGAGAGGGAAAGTTTGCTCAGTTAGACTGCAAAAACAAACAGCACCACAAAGCCAACGGGAACTGATAAATGTGGCTCCTATCAGAGCGCTCAGAGCAGTGGGGATGTGGGGAACCCTTCTGAAAACCATGAGTGTAAATATCAACTTTTATCAGAATTATGAAACACAAGGACAATGTTTTGCCAAGGTCATAGAAAAAAAAAGATTTGCACCATTCCACTTCTGCCAGCCAACAAGGATTACACTTTGTTCCTAAAAATCAGCCTTAAAACAAAAAAACAAACAAAAATATAAATTGAAACAACAAATGCCATCTATCAATAATTGGGTCAGAAAAAGAGGATTCATCTTTCACATTGCAGCCTACAAATAATTAATATTGGATATTCCTAGAGGAAAATTATCCTTGTTTTAGAGACACCTGGAAGTGATCAACACCTTCCTTAGGAACCTCGAGCTGCCTCACACCTACAGCCCCCCATATTGCCGGGATAATTACTGGTATTTTTGGCCCCCCAAACCCCCTTTTTTTGATGCTCATACAGTAATACCAATCAAATATTCTGCAATGATATTCACAATAGAAGCCAACACCAAGGGGGACTTCTGAGGAATTTCGTTGGAGGGCAGAGAGGGGATCAAAACTCAGCTGAATTCTCCTCTGTTCCCTGCACTAGGATAGAAGGAAAAGCAAACTGTTGACTCAGTCATTCAACCAAACTCTGATTTAAGCTCTTCAGACACTTCCTACTGCAGAGCAACAGAACACAATCAAGTTTGGTTCTTAAAACAGGAGGGTTTTGCTCTTTCCTGCACTTCGGACACATTGAAAAAGTAAACAAAACAAAAACATCTGGACCTGCTTCTCTGGGCTTCACTGGATCTCACTGCTCACTGATTTTTGACTTCACAATCAAGAGTGCAAATATGATCAGAGACAAAATAAGCTGTCGATGCTTCAGCCTGGCCTTTCTGACCCAGGTTTCTGAGAAAACAGAGTTCTGTCACTGCACCGGTGCCATCTCCGGGGAAACCCTTACAGTTCCAGCCCTCAGCTGCTTCCCACCCTGTAACTTCTGCAGGATTTGGTGAGCCAGTTCACCCCAGTGGTGGCTGAGGGAGAAAAAAGGGCAAGTCCCTGCTTCACCCAGGGAAAATGAAGGAAAATTCAGCTCCTACTTCTTTTGAGGGACAGGCCTCACCTATCCTACAGCAAAATCCTGCCAGGAAACCTCTCTGCCCTCTCTGCCCCAGACGCAGCCTCTTCCTCAGGACAAGAGGCAGCAGCTCCCATGGCAGCAGGGGGGTGGAATATTGGGATGGGCGCTGGGGCTAGAGAGAAGGAATTATGTACTGTACAATGGACACTGGATGTGCTGGGAGAGGACTGTGAGCACAAAGCAGGAATCCCAGGCTGCATTTCACTGCTCACAGAATATTTCAGGATAATTACGGATCTAGGTATTTTCAAATCAAGAATATAGGAGCAGAAGAGGCTAAGATGATTTCTGGGACAAGCCCAGGAAAGCAGGGAGAAAGATGGGAGCTGTGGGACAGAGCTTTTTCCTGCTTAAGGCTGGGTTTTGTTCAGCTCTTGGGGAAAAATGACTTTCACATCTCTCCATCTTTGCTGCAGCACAAGAACTCGAGAACATCGGGGCTGTTAATGGGTACATGCTATTTTTCCCTGCCCAGTTAATAATTCCTGCGCCGCTGACACGGGCTGGGAGTCAAAGGTAACACCCCAACCACCAAACATGATGCGATTAATCCCATTCCCTCCACGCGACAACTCCCGAACACAATTTGGAAATGACAAGCACTTGATGAAGTGACCCGACATCATTCAAGAACAGCCTTCCAAAACGGTGCTCGAGCAGTTTTTGTGGCCCAAGAAGTGAACTTAATAGGGATTTCTGCTGATTTTAAATCCTGCAGGTAATGGGGGTGGAAAGTTACGCAGGGAAACATGGCATCAGCAAAGTCACCACCTGTGTCCCCAGGCCACCAGGCCTCAGTCCAGCTCCACAAAAACTTGGCAGAGAAGACAAAGGAATGTGGTGCCCACATTCCACACGCTTACCTCCCATCCAAAGTTTGTTTCCTTTAATGTGCTCCTCTGTACTGCCATATAGGGTCCAAATCTTTCCCCAACTTCAATCTTCTTTTTGGCCCAAATCCCTAGCCCTGCCCCTGGGATCGAAGATTCTCTGAGTTCAAAATCTGGTGGGATTGGAATGTCATCAGGAATGTAGACGGGAGCTTCATAGGGTGAGCCCTCCTTGGGAGTGAAGTCCTCACTGGTGGGAAAGGGTGACGGAGGTCCCACAGGGATGGGGGACATTATACTGTCCTCAGTTTCCTCCTCTGCGCTTTCGCCAGCAAGGAGATCGGGGTCGGTCTCGTACATATTATTTACAATCTCGCTGTCACCTAAAAGGGGAAACAGCAGAACAAAACACACTGAGATACTCACGTGAACATTGGTTAGTCTCTCCCTGGGACACAGTTTCGCTAAGCACGTTTCTAAAGGATAAAAACCTCCCTCGAGGAACTCGGGTGGAGCTGAGGTGAGGACACTGGTGCTCATGGGGTGCTGCAGAAGGCTGGGGTGAGGCTCATTGCAGCCTGGAGTGTTCTATGGGATCAGGGGGCCTCTGCTGTTTGCACTTCAGTTTTGGAAAGGGGACAAAAGAAGAGGTGGTCTAGGTTCTCTTCAGCCACTTCTTGCTCTAACTGGCTCAGTATATTTTGTAAAGGGGAAAAAAAAAATTAATAAACCAGAAAGAAATTAAGGTAAAATCCAAGTTGGGCAAGAAGTGTTTGCCTGGTGTTTGGGGCTCCTGCTCAGTGTGTCCCACAACAGGGACCTCCCAGCTACACCTCAGCCACCTCTGCAGGTGTCACGAGAGCATCACTGGTTTGTAACCACAGAATCCTGGAATGGTTTAGGTCGGAAGGGACCTTAAAACCATCCAGTGCCACCCTGTGCCATGGGCAGGGACACCTTCCACTGTCCCAGGCTGCTCCAAGCCCCCAATATCCAACCTGGCCTTGGACACTTCCATGGATCCAGGGGCAGCCACAGCTTCTCTGGGCACCCTGTGCCAGGGCCTCCGCACCCTCACAGGGAAGAGTTCCTTGCTAATCTCTAATCCAACCCTGCTCTCTTTCAGTTTGCTCTCTTTTCAATTCCCCCTCGCCCTCGAGTGGAAACCCTGGACACACACAGGGCAATAAAGTTTGCGGATTTTTCCAAGGGGAATCAATTTCTAAGGAAGGCCATTCATGTAATGAAAACAGAGCTTTCTCATCCAAAAAGGAAAAAAGGGTGGTGGGAGGCGAGCAAAACATGAAGGGGAAAAGAAAAACACATTTGTCACCCAAGAGAAGTAGCTGGAGTATTTCTGGGAGCAGACTTGCCCTGTCTCCACGAGCCACGCGGCAGCACGGGCGTGCTCGCGGCGCTCAGCGGCTCCCACTGCCATAACAAACCAACAACCGCCGCTTTGTGGGCGCTCCCGCGGGGCACGGCAAATGCCTGACCCCCGATGTCACCGGGGGGAGCAGCACCCCACCAAAATTACAGTTTTCACTGGCTCCCAGCTAGGAACCATCAGGGAAGAATAGCTGGAAAAGCACGGCTCGACTTGAGGTATTTATAATTCATCTCTTCGCTAACCTCAGAATGCACCTTCTGTCTGCAAGACATATCTCCCCCTCTATTTCTTTTTTTTTTTTTTTTATGCCTAATAAAGATTTTCCTGAGTTCATGCCTAAGAAACCTGGTGGCAGACTCAACTGAAGAGGAGGATTTCGATTCCTCTGCCAACATTTTTTCGCTCCAGCTTTTGGAGGAAAACAGGGAGCTGCCTGCCGCAGTTTACATGGGTTTCCTCTGCTAGAAAGTGCAGCCCTCCCTACTCAAACATGTCACCAGAACCAAGCTTTCATGAACATGAGATACTCCATCATCCTGAAAATATTTGTGGTTGCAGTAAATGTTTTCTCGCCCAGTATTAGCAAGTCAAATTATTTTCTGCTCTATGATTAGCCTCTTTTGCACTTAAGGAACAGGAATTCCAACTGAGTTGAAGAGCAAAACTGGGTTTATTGGCGCACGACCTGTGAAAATTTCGAAAGGATACAAGTAAAGTATAAAGATACCTTGCTACTGAACATCGCTAATTTAATTTCTTCTATGGGACAATCAGGGCAGTTCTGATTAAATTTTAATTTACAGTGAAGCTGATCCTTCATCTAGCTGACCTAGTATTTCAAGAGGAATCCTCAAACACAGGTAAATCTGTCTTTTCAGTTGTTAAATGACCAGGGACTGGCAACAGGCCCGAAATGACCATGAAACACCAATTTCAGCTCACGATAGGTCTGATGGCAGAGATTCCAGGTGATATCTGTGGGAGCAGAATCCCAGCCAGGCAGATGTGGGAACGTTGGGCTCCTCAGCACAACCCAGTGCTCAGATCAATAAATTGTACCCAGCATTTGTCAACAGCCAGAGCTGTCAGGGAAAATCCGAGCTGTTCCCAAACCTGTCGCTTTCTTTGTGCACTGCCAGGTGGATTTCACAGAATCCCAGATTCACTGGGGTTGGAAAAGACCTCCAACATCATCAAGTCCAAGCTGTGACCCATCCCCAGCCTGTCACCAGACCAGAGCACTGAGTGCCACATCCAGGACTTCCTTGGACACCTTCAGGGATGGGGACTCCAAACCTCTCTAGGCAGCCTGAGCACCCTTTCCATGGAGAAATTCCTCCTGATGTCCAACCTGAGCCTCCCCTGGCCCTGTTCCCTGGGAGCAGAGCCCAAACCCCATCTGGCTGCCCCCTCCTGTCAGGGAGTTGTGCAGAGCCACAAGGTCCCCCCTGAGCCTCCTTTTCTCCAGGCTGAGCCCCTTCCCAGCTAAAACCCACAGGTGAGGGAGCTGATCTTCTCCACAGGTCGTGTTTATTCCAGGGGTTTGGGGCAAATCCAACAGCTGGGGTTCAGTTTTGATTATTCTGTAGGATTTTCTAGATTGCCCCCACTGAACCACTTCTCACCCGTGGAGCTCCTCTCAGCTTTACTCCAAATATTCCACAACTGGTTAAGCTAAAAAAATGCACTAAAAAACAAACAAACAACTCAAAAAACCAGAGAACATCTCGTTTTCCAGGAACACTCCCCAGGTCTCCCGAGCTCCATCCCAAGTCAGCTGGCTGCTGTGGAGAGCCGGACGTGGCCACTCCGCGGTGACAGCGGTGACAACCACGCTGTCCTACATCTGCCCCTCTGGAATGCCTGCCTGGGTGAAAAGCGGCACAGAAATACAACTTGACCTTATTGTTATTGTCATGAAACTAAAATTAGTCCCTCAAAGCTCCCCAGCGAAATGACTCGATAAAAAGGCTCATTGAAAGGTTGTTTCCACAGATAATCAGATATGGGCAGACGCTGAAAATCTGTGTGACACCAATGAGGGGCTTGCAACAATGAGAGGGATGGTTTAGTGGTGGTGAGAGACCTCATGAATAATCTATTTAGCAGCTGTAATGAAAGCAAAAGCAAGGCTGATGTTAAAGGAAATGGTGGTGGGCGAAATAACACGTTAGGTTTGGGGTGGGTTTGTTGCATTTGGGGTTTAATAAGTTTATTATTATTTTTATTATCATTATTGTCATTATTCCCGTTTTAATTATTGTTATTGTTGTTGTTAAATATCTAATTCTGCTATGGAAATACCCAATTATCTGAAATGACTGAGCATTTTTTACACTCACAGATTGCAAAGAGCTTCTTTGACTTCTTCACTGGGAACATCCCAAGAATTAATTTCTATTGGGCAGGCAGTGCCTAATCACCAGCACAATCTTGAGTTTCACTGGCCTGGGCTGGATACTTCAACATCTGCCTGAAACCCAGGTATTTCTATTTTCTAAGCAAGGAGAAGAATGACGGGCACTCACTGAACTCACACTTTGCCTCAGAACCTGGAGCCTCGGGCTCAAAGAAACTATCAGAGCAGAAGAGTAGAAAATACAAATATTCACAGAGAATTTCGACTTTGCAGCTAAGAATGGAACCACACAGGCCAACAGGTGCTTTTTCCTCAGGGATTAACTGGGTGTTGCAGGGGTTTTTTACATCATTATCCAAACTTTGCAGCTCATTCCTACCTGTGAGTTTAGAAACACATATGAGTATTAAAAACCTCAGTGCTGTCTAGAGCTGCTTGTTATGTGGTTATTATAATATATAATAATAATATAATAATATACATTATTACCAGGAAAATATTCATTAGGCCAGGACTTCCCTGGGACTGGTTTCCATTTTCTTCCTTCCATTACAGGAGGAGCAGTGGAGTGACCTCAGACATTTTTCCAGCCCAAAGAGGGACATCACCACCACCCTTACAGCTCCGTGGATGTCCTGAGGTCCCTGCACTGCGTGATTTTCCTTTAGAGACATTCCCCAGGCAGGAAAACAGAACGATCAGACCAAACAATTCCTGGTATGACGCCTGGTGAGGAAGAAGGCAGGGAATATCTGAGCACTTTGAGCAATGTCTCGAGGGCCATTGAGAAGCCTGGTCTAGTGGGAGCTGCTCATGGCAGTGGGGTTGGAACTGGACAACTTTCAAGGTTGCTCCAGCCCAAACCAGTCTATAATTCCATGATTCTGTATTTCACACCTCCAGCAAACAATCACCTACATTTCTAACTCCGGAGTGACAGCATTCTGCCTCCATTTGCTGCGGACTCAGACCAGAAGTAAAGGCATTTTTCTGACCCCTTTGCAGGCCAAAGGAGCTGGATCAGATCATCAAAACACAGCCCTGCTCAACCAAGAAGGAAATATTCCCATTAAGGATGTGTTTAACTGCTGCTGACAGGGTTCATCACCTCGGGCTCTTGTGCTGCTCACCTTCCTTTAATTCAGGTGAATTCTAAGGAATACCCGCCCTGCAATCCTGCTCTAACCTACTGGGAATTCTGCAGGAGCCTTGCTGCCCATCCCTCTGCGCCCTGCACAGGGCAGGAGCTGACAGCAGGCGCGGCACAGAGCTTGGCAGACACGACCCTAAATCACAAAGGACCTTGGAAAGCCCAAAGAGCACCCACCCCAAAGTGCCTCCAGCACAGAATGATCCCAGTGGTCAGATTGCCACCTGATGGCCACAGCTGAAATACAATAGGAAATCCCAAATCCAGGCCCTGCTCTGCTGCATCTGCCTGGCAGCACCAGCCCAAAACCCCAGCCTTCCCTGAAGGTGGTGGGAACTGTTGGTGTCAGCCAGCTCTGGATCCAGCCCTGGCATTCCTGAGCATTCCTGTGAGTCCCTCTAAATCCCACACGGAATGAGAAGCGGAATTCTCCCTAAACTTTCACCTTCCTCGTGGATCCACACCTTCCTTCCCAGACTTTTCTCCCTGCTGGATGCAAACCTGAACTTGCAGACAGGAAGATGCCTGGGCTGCCACGGGGATGTCACTCCTGGGTGCTACAAACACCAGCCACTCTTTTCTTTAGCTGTGTGTGACGAGGGAAATGTGCCTTTGCGGGTGGCATTGTGCAAGACCCTCTCTGGAAGCTTGTGTGAAATACTTCTGCCAGAAAAGATGCAAATTAGTGACAAAATGTCATGAGAGGAATTATTCCTCTTCCATTAAGGATGGGGCTGAAGCATTAAGTGCTTCGCAGCCATTTAAAAATGGCTTTTCCCCCATCCGTGGACAATATTAATGAGAATGGCTGTAAGGAAAGGACAATAAACAATAAATTGTTTAAGATTCTCCAGCCCACCACCCAGTTTCTTCCTCCCATTCATTGCAAGAACCTTTCTCCTCCGCTTCCATCCAAGCTGTACTGGGATCTACAGCATTTGCTGGTGGATACTGGTCTGAAATCAACACATCCAGCACCCAAACCAGAGCCCGTCCATGAGGAACCCCCTGGGACCAGGTCCTTACACTACAGAGGATGCTCTGACAGCTTTTCCCATCACCTCTGACTGCTGCCAGAGCGAGAGGAAATTCTGCTTAAAATGACCATTGGGAAATGTCTTTTTTTCTTTGTTTGCTCACGAAACCCCTTCGTTTTCACAAATTTAACAGTTGACAAAAGGCTTGGGCAATAAATATCCAGGCAGGGAAGTGGCCACGAGTGGGAAGTGGTTTTGCCCCCGTGCCACGGTGCCAAGGGAATGTCACAGGGGCTGTTCCTACCTTTGAGAAATGGTGCTGCCCACAGAAACCTTTATTTAATTTTTCACTTTAATAGGCACTTCTGCTACAACTTGCTGTGCTTTTGCCAACTTTTCTGAACATATCCAGAGATACCCAGCTTGGAACAGGATTTCTTCCCTTCAGATTGCCCCTGAATCTTGGGCCTTTAACACCAGATGACACCAACACACCAAGCACCTCAGATTATTTCTCAGTGGAGTAATCCTGTTTCTTCCTTACATCATATCCAGAGCTTTTCACAGCTCCCTGACACCTGAGAACACCCAAAATGCTACGAGTAAAAGGAATTAGGGACAATCAAAATGGCTGTGGGCGAGATCCATCCAGTCTTCCCTGTTTCCCGGTTCAAGCTGGAATGGTGGCACAGTTCTGACAGGATGAGCCACAGGTCACTGGCTTTGTCCAGCTGACAAGTTAAATTCCACTAAATAAGTGTGTGTGGAAAATGCAGACCCTGCCAGCCTCAAATCGTTGGATACTCAGTCAGATCTGAGCTGATCCCACGACAAACCCACCAGCCCAGCTCCAGCAGACACCCAAACTCCACTCTCAGCTTTTCCCTTAAAACACTGCCATTACATTTCACTTCCACACTGCAAAGCACAGAATTTTTGGGAAGGCTCGAGAAGCAGGAAGATGCTGCTGGTGGAAATGGGATTCTGGAGGTGGGTGGTCAGGAACCTATCCCTGATGGACGCAGCTGCTCCAAACTCTGCTGGCCAAGCTCCCCGGACCCCAGTGACAGCCCCGAACACTCACATTTGCCAGGCTGCACATGGAAATTTGTACTTCTAGCTGTCATTTGAAAAGAAGTCTGAAGCAGCCACAAGTTTTAGCACATCCCTGTGTAAGATTCCAGGCAGGCACTAGCTGTGAGCGTCCCCAGCTCAGGAACCTCCCCCAGGTGCTGCTGACTCCTCTGCCACCCAAATCTTTGCAACTGGAGTTTAAGGACAAAATACATGGAACTTCCCTGGATCTGGCTGATGCAGAACTGCTGCAGAACACATTAAAAAAGCCAATTTACTAGTGAAGAATACTCAGGACTGCAGAGACAGTGAGGGATGAGGCAGGAGGAGGCAAGAGGAGTGAAAAGGAAGAAGGATTCCGATAAAAATCAAACCCTTGCAAACACAGCTCCTTCCCCGTGTTTACTTTGTATATTCATTTCTCAAGTTTCACATTTATGCCCTGCCTTGTCTTAGCTGGAACTGCACCTCTCGAAGCAGCTTCAAGTTCTTTTATTAAAGAGAAACAGAAAGCAGATCCGAAAGGAGCAGTGAGAGCAGATGACGACGGAGCAGAGTTAACCCGGTGCATTTTTCAATAAACATTCTAAAAGCAGTTGCTGCAGAACTTGGCTGTGAGTAGAACAGGTATTAAGGATTTCAAGTGCTTTTGGTTTTAAGCAAAAAAAAAAAAAAAAATTAAGTGTTTTCTTTTATTAAGGGATTTCTGCTGGCAGAAATGAAGAATAAAGCTCAAAACAGTATTTCAGTGTGTTCCTTAATACGCATTTTCCTCTAGTAAAACCAGCAGGGAAAGTGTCCAAATTACTCTGCTCTAAATGCCAGTATTATATTTCCAGTAAAAGTCTGGTTCATCCAGGCATCGAAAATATTTCCACATAAGATCCTTTTAGAATCAAACTCTTCAGAGAATGTTGTTGTTGTTTCTTGTCCGTAACTTCTTTTCACCTGATCACCCCGTATCCACAATTTTGTTTAATATTTGAATTCAAGCTGACATTTCTACTAATTGTGCTATGTCCAAATATTCATTTGATCCATATTTGGATGCAGTAGATAAAGTTGTTTTTTTCAAGCAAAAAAAGAAAAAAAAGAAAAAGCTCTGCTATCTTATTATTAAAGGCACTGGAAAAAGTATCAAAATATCAGCCTTTGGGATTTCTATCTCTGAACTATTTACAAGATAAATGCTCCAGTGAAGCGTCACAAGAAATGCGCAGTGTATTACCAGAGTGGTAACAAACATTTGGGAAGAATCTATAGAAATAACACAACAGCAAAAAAAATTCGGGGAAGGGAGAGAGGAAAGCCTGGAGAAAAGCTCCACTTGGTGCAGAAAAATCGTCATTGCTTTGCAGTGGTTTGGTTATTTTTGCTCCAAAATCCCTCCCCTTAAAAAATCTATAGAAACGCTCCAACCCTGCTGAAAACGCAGCAAAGTGGAACTTTGGAAACGACAGCGAGAGCGAATTCTCTGCTGGGAGAAACGCTACCTAGTTAGAATAAATAAAGAAATGCACTCGGGCCGGCTCTCCAAAAACTACCAGCCCGTGCTGGATGTTTCTCTCGGTGCTGGATGTCAAACCATGGAGCGAGAATAAAGCGTTTGTGAGCCTCCAAAAGGAGCCCTCGCGATTGGAATTCACGGCTCTGCCAAGCGGAGCCTTTGGGGCTGTTGTCACCGTCTCATTGTCATTCCGCTCACTGCGGCTTCCCCAGGGTCCCGAACAGGAGCCCTGGCATTATTAACACGGCAGATTAATAGCAGCGGGGAGAGGCATTTTCACAACCGCGCCAAATATTAATATTAATCGATAACAATTTCCAGTTCCTGACGGGAGGCACGCAAACAGCGCGGGAGGAGAGGAGGGAGGGCAGGGCAGGGAAGGGGACGGTGCCCAGGAGTGGGAATGAAAGGGGAGCAGTGAATCAATGCAGGACACAGGACGGAGCCGTGAGGTGGGTGTCAAAAGCACGGCTCTATTTTCGCAGGCGCACACAGGCACACATTTTAATGCCACAAGATAAGTTGGGTTTGCCTTGCCCCGGCCAAAAGAAAAATTCCAGGGAAGCTCACCGGTTTTATATCAGAGAAGAAACAGCAGAGCTCTGCAAAAACGAGGAAAAATATCCTGCATCCTATTTTTGCCATCCTGAGCAGGGCTGTACTCTGCAAACTGTATTTTCCTCAACACGCAGAACACCACGCAGATATTTTTAAAATTCAGGTCTGTCCACATTTACCAGATTTCTAAGTTTGTATTTCATGCCCTTTTCTACTACCACCCCTCCATTTTAAAGCCAAAAATATCTGTAAAACTTTTGTCATCTTTTCTAATGGAGCAGCCCAATTTTTTTAAATTCAGCCTTTGAAAGTCTCTGTCATTATTTCACACACTCTTTAGTTATAAACAGCACAAGTAGAATGCACAGGGCTGTTGCCAAAGAGGTTCCCAAATGCTCCAACTCACGATATCAGTGAAACCAAATCCAACCATTCCAGCTCAAGACCTTTTAGCACAGATCCCACTGGGTCCCTGAGCTGAGTCCTCCCCGAGCTTTGGACAAACAAATGAGTTTTTCACTCAAAGACACATTTTTTGCAGCAGCCTCGAAGTTCAGCTGGGCCCAGGAATGTTTCTACCAGACCTGGGAGTGAAGATCTGGGTGAAAACCCCTCCTTGCACAGAAGGGGCTGCCTGAGCTCTGCCCCACACAGGACACACAAAGGGCTCTCAAACACTCCCTGCAGCTTTGATCTTTTGGCCTGGGCTAGTTTCCTCCCAGAGAGGTGTGACCCACAAGGACAAAGCTCCTCGCACCAAACGTGGGCTGGGAGCAGAGGACTGTGCTCAAAAATCAACTGGAAATGGTTTTATTTCCTTATGGATTCACTTCCAAAGCCCATGGAAGTGGGGTTTTACAGCCAGATCCTGACTCATTTTGGGTTTCATTTTATGCTCCCACACATCCCAACCTGCCTAGAGCCCACCAAGCCACAAAATATTTGTGTTTTCTCAGTGTCCTGGGCATCTTCTGGGCACCTCATTGACCACATTGTCATCCCTTCCTTCACAGCCGCTCCAAGCAGGAATTACCAGCTGCTTTTTCCTACCAGGAATTGCCCATAAACGGATGATGCAGCTTTGGGAAGGGCAAAACTTTGTGACAACGAGGAACTATGGCAGCGACTGAACCTCAAATGTGCATCTGAACTTGGTGGCTGGGACACACCTCTGGCTGTACCCACCCTGTTGTGTCCATTTGGCCAGCTCACAGTTCACCTGTCACATTCTGAACATGTAAATAAGGAAAATTCAGAGGTCTACCAAGTATTTCCCACCACTGGGCTGAGGAGTCAGGTTCTTGATATTTTGGGACCAGAACTGAACTCCTTTCCTTGGCCAAACACCTCTCCTCTGGCTTCCAGTGTCCTGGTGATTGCAGAAATGTTTGATTACTATGAAAAAATGGAATTTTAACAGGGCAAGTGATGACAGCAAGAAACAACTGGGGGTGTTACTGCTGTTCTCCGCAGAGATCTCTCAATTTCTCCTGTCCCCATCCCAGTTTCAATAAATGTTTGCTTTGGGAGCACCTCCACAGAAGATGCTTTTTGGGCACTTTTCTCCTGACCACTCCAGAGCTGTTTCCTCTCTGCGAACAAGAACCTGGCAAAGAACCGAGCATGTGTTTAATCCTCCTGCTTTCCCCCCCTGCAGTCTATTTACAAGTTGCTTCCTACAGAGAAAGTGCTCCCAGAGTTTGTCTGCAAAACTTAGGACAGGAGAGAAGGGAGGTTCAACAAACGGCAGTGGGATGTGACACTCCGTAAAATCCTTCCCCAGCAGTGTGTGAACAAACTCTGTTACAGGTGGGATTCCTGGGAGAATCCCATCCTCTCCAAAGGAAGTGTGCCCAGTTCCAGAGAACTCCACAGTTGTTTTAGACCCACTCGGTTCATTGCCACACCACAATATCCTCCTGCCTTAGCCTGACAGGTCCATTCACCCTAATTTTAATCTGATTCCACCAGATTCGGGTTCAGTCAGAACCTGGGAAGCTGTGGGAGCACGAGGGCTCTCCCACGGCACTCCCCACCTCCAGGCAGAGCTTCGCTACCCTTCTTCCCTCTGCTCCTTCCAAAGCAACCCTGGGTGTTGCACCCACCACCTGGCCCTATTTAAAGCCACTACATTATTCTAAAAAGGATTATTTATACTAAAAACACTCCCGGGACTACTGTATTTGTATTTCAGGGCTGCTGCATCCCCTATTTCCTCACTGCTCTAATATGGCCCGAGGCAGAGCGGCTGAAATGACTTGCGATGCCACTGTAATTTTTATCAAGGCTTGTTCCTGGTAAAAAGCCTCTTTGTTTCAAAGAAATGTGATTTGGCCTTTTTCCTCCTCTGCTCTATTCCTTGGTTAATATACCACTTCCACTCGCCCTGGGGCTAAGAAAGGTATTCCATGGAATTGGTCAAATCTCACTGTTTTTCTTCTAAATCACAACTGGCTTTTTTTCTTCGACCCTTGCTAAGCACTATCTAAGCTGACAGTCTGAACTTGAGATTTTATTTGTGCCTTAACTCTTCAGCTCCTGGATTTGGAGCAGTCACATGGCCACGTCAAAGAGATGCACCAGGGCTGCTCAAGCTGCTCTGGCAAAGGAGGGATTAAGGGCAAGGCAGGAGGAGCAGCTCTGGCTCGTGTTATTTTTCATACAAGGCAAATTTGGCCATCTCTACAAAAGTGTTTTCAGCCAGGTGTTCATTTATTATAAATCTGAACACACCAGTGATTTATGTGCAAGTCCACGAAGTTGAAATTTAGAGTTTTTGAAGTCTTTTTCAAAAATAAAAAAGCCTCTTCATTTCTTATCTCCCACAAAGAATTTGGTTTTACACACAGTAACGCTTAACCCAGATTTGGGATTGCCTAATCAAGTTTTAATTTAGTCTGTCTCATTGACAAATAGGGTAGATTTTCCTGTGAAATATATGCCAAGTGTTCAAGTAACTCATAAAATATCCCTCGAAAGCAGAAGCTGCAGCAGGATCTGTTTGTTGACCTACATTTATAAAATGCCCATGGCCTTTAGTACAGTGAATAATTATAAATAAGGAAACCCAGGATTTTTTAGACCTCTCTAAACTAGCCTTGTTTGGAATCCAGTTCTCATTTGCCATCACTGCCACACAGGGCTGAGAGCATCAGGGAAGAACACTCCATCTCAAAGGAAAAAATACATCAATATCCAAAATACTGTTACAGGAAACAGGAGTTAACACCCTAATGGGATCGTCAGCAATTAATACAAATCAACACCTTGCCTTAGTGTGTAGTCAGAGATCATCACCCTCCCAATTAGCTGACAATTAATAATCCTTTATGCAGGAAGTTTTCGCTGTCATTCAGAGATTTAAATACATTTCTAAACTTTGCTACCCATAAAATTATACACACATAAAGTGGATTAAAATCACCAAGATGACATCCTGCTTTATGGATCATCAGCAAATATATTTGCATAAAAATTAAATGCAGACAGGAAAATTAGTTCATTAGAGGAAACACAACCCAAAAATATGAAAGTCTTTATCTCCCAAGACAGCACCTACACCCACTTGGGAAGAGTGAGGCATTTTAAAGTAGCACAAATATTTCCCCTCTGCCTCTGTCAGAGCAGCTCTGCAGAACTCCAGCGTTCCAGGCAGCCCTTCCCAAAAAATAAAGCTGCAGGATCTCTCCATGCCCTGGCTGCAACAGGAACCTGGGCACTTCCACGTTCCCTCCAGGAGTGCACTGAGGGCTTTTGTTTGTTTGTTTGTCTAAAGCTTCCCCGTGTTTTCCTTCTCTAATCCCTCTGTTTTTCTGCTCCCTCCACAGCCAAATACAGGGAAGCTCAGGAAACTTTAAAGGTCCCTTGCAGGTCAAGTGTTATTTTTCTTCATATACCTGACTTTAACTGGTGAAAGTGCTTGAAGATTTCCCTCACGATTTTGATAAAATAAACAAGGCCTCAGAGTAGGGTTGTTTAACTCTTGTTTTCTACTCAATACCAGCATTTTCATCGTTCAGCCTGGCAAGAGTATAAAAATTACAGCTAAGGCAAGCCGGGAGTTGATCCAAGCTCCCTGATAGGAGTGCATCCACCTGCAGTGGTCCCAAAACCCAGCCCCAAAAGACTCGAGCAGTGTTCCCACCATTCTCCCTGGAATTCTGAGGTGCTGGTGGGCTGCACCCCAATCCTGTGAGCGAGTCACCTGCTCCAGGGATTACACCTCCAAAATCACCTCACTGACAGCACCCAGCGCTTCTCATCAGCACAGCCAGAGCCAAAAATCCTCACAAAACCAACCCAAATTCTTCTGTGATCACCTGTGAGCCAGAGTTCACTAATTAACAGGTAATAAAGTACCAGTTAAGGCTGGAGAATCCCAAAATTCTGCTGACTTGTTCAGGGATGCTGCCTCTGCCATGCCAGAGTCCTTCCTCTCCCACCCATTCTCCCACCTGGTCTCGAAACCCACGGGGCACCAGACCAACCTCTCCCACAGGACCAGTCCCTGACTCGGTGGGATTGGTGTCCACAATTATCTGAATCCTGGTGGAACTGGGGGCTGGACTGGGCAGGGAACTGAGAGGAAGGCAGAACCAGCCAGCACTGGGCAAGCTCAGAGGTGGCTTTGCCAAAGTTCTGTGCCCAAGAGCAGCCAGGGCACTCCTTGAAAGAATAAAGGCAAGGATCCACCACCTCCTAATATTAAATATTCATCTTTTCTCCACCAGACTAAACCTCTTTGTCTCCTCTCCCTCCCGACGCAAACACAGACCCAAACTTTCAGAAAGCCTCGGTGCATCCGAGCAAACCCGTCCGGAGCACAAACAAAAGCCCCACCACCCCTTGCCACATCCCATCACCGCCGTAATAAAGATGTTTATACTTTTAACCACCGAATAAAGCGCTCTAATTCCGCCGAGCTTGTCCCCTCCACTCCACTCCCTTCACTCCACGGCTTCATTTAGCAGGCCGGCGGTAAAAAAAATTCATTAATTTTTATTAACAGGGAGAGCCATTTGTTCCCTGTGACAATATTTGACTTGTCGAAATGATTTTCACCTCTGCCATGAGGTGCGCGCTCCCCACATACATCACCCGATTACTCCGGGAGCGGCCAGAGTTGCAGTCATTAGCCAGTGAATTAACGACAATCCACAGCGCTATTAATCACGCTGACAAAAGCGTGAGCTCGCTGCTGACCCGAGCACGGCTCTGGGACACGAGCACAGGCAAGGAGAGCACAGCCACAGGGCTGGGGAAGAAAGGAATTTTTTGTTGTGTTGTGGGTTTTTTTATTTCAGTCTCGCGCTCTCTCGCTAAGCTGCTGAGGCAGGGAAAAAGGGAGAGGGGAGAGAAATGAGGGAGGGATGGTGGAGTAGAAGGTAAAGGCAGCTTGGTCTGCAAGGTGAGGGCATCTATTGCTGATCCTGATGTCCCTCCTGCAACTTCCAACAGCAGAGACCACAGGAATTCGATCTTAAAGCAGCAGCACTTTACCAGGGACATTTTGGGAAATTCTTGGGTGGTTGGTTTGATCAAAGCTTGTTCCTCAAGGCTTCTCCTCTCTCCCTGAAAATTTCAAGTATCACAGAATCACTGAGGTTGGACAAGTCCTTCAAGATCATCGAATCCAAGCTGGGCCCAATCCCCACCTTGTCCCCAGCCCAGCGCACTGAGTGCCACCTCCAGGACGTCCTTGGCCACCTCCAGGGATGGGGACTCCAAACCTCCCTGGGCAGCCCCTGCCAAGGCCTGAGCACCCTTTCCATGCAGGAATTCCTCCTGGTGTCCAACCTGACCCTTCCCTGACCCAGCTTGGGGCCGTTTCCGCTCATCCTGAGACCAACCGCATTTCACAGGGAACCAAATGGATCCTCCCATCCTACCTCCAAAATATTGATCCCTGACAACTCTTGGCTTCCAGATCCCAGAGCTCTGGCCACTCGTGCCTGGGAACACTTGGGAAGAAGCTGTCAGTGAACATGGCAAGGAGCCCTCCTTGTTTTCCTGTAACGTGGCTTGTAATTTCAAGTTTCTGAACACTGCAGAACATTTAGAGCAGGAACATCCCAAACCCAACCACTGCAATCCTTTGGAAACAGAATGTTTTTCCAATGACACAGTCTTAGTGTTCTTCAGGACACAGCAGCAATCCAGGACAATACATGGATATAACTGCAAGTTTTAAATTCAGAAGTCATCAGGAACAGCTGAATAGGGGAATCTGAAGGAATGTGGTCCCGGATGAACACGCGAGGAAGGGAAAGTCACACGAGCTCTGGAAGAACAGGGCAAAGAATGAATCTTTGCAATGGTTTGAATGTTCCTGCTGTACTGGACAATCCGTGGCAAGGAAAGCACATTCCTGCAGCCTTGCCCTGTCCCATCAGTCCCCAACTCCCACCACAGCAGTTCCAACAGTGAGACCATTCAGCGTTGGGAAGATGATAAAACCATGGTGAGAATTCCAAAAATCTCCTTCGAAATTTTTACTGCTGTGTTTTTGTTGGTTTTTTTTTATTTTTCCTTCCCATTCATGACCTAATAAGGGATTTAAGGCCGAATTTTCAGAAGTGCTCAGAGGATTCTTCCCCCTAGTTCTGCAAACACACAGAGCCAAGTGCTGTAAGAGATGGTCATTCTCTCTTCAAAGCCTGGTACGTTTTCTCTAAGAAAAAGCTCTTAAAAATCAAATCAGAGATAAAGAACCCATCACAGATTTAAGAAAATTAATTTTTACAAAGAGAACTTTCTGGAATCATTTCCAATAAGCCAGGACTGCGGTGACACAGCCCTGGTTTTTGGGGTGTTCGTGGTGTGTTCTCACCTCTAACAGATTTTATGCCTCCATTGCAATCCAGCATCTCCTGATCAATTCTCTGCACTCTCCATTCCCTCAGCCACTTTCTCTTCTCCAAACCCCTTTTCTAAAAGAGCTGCTACTACCCAGGTCGGTGCTGTTTCGCTCTTACCACACAGAATAATTCTAGAACCTGTTTCTTGTTACTCACTTTCACCAGTTTAATTCTCCTTTTGCAGCGAGGAATGTCGTAAGGAAAGCCGGGCTCGGAAATCCATGATTTCCTGCCAGTTAATTCATTTCAGCAAAACAGGAGGCAAGGTGATATTCCTGTTTAATGTTGCAGCCCCTCTGCAGCACTCCCCGGGGGCTCTAAGGGATCCCATGTGCGCCCTCGTCCCCGCACCACTGCCAGCACCAAGTACCACCTTGGGCCAATTTAGGCTCTTCCACCCCGAAGCCATTTTGTCCCATTTACAACTTTTGTGAATTTAAACATCAAAGCAGGAACAAGAACTGATGGAGGTGCAAACCACGGGTCCTGCAGCCCTGGCAGAGGCTCCCGTGGCTGCACGCACGACACAAGCGACTCCCTTTCATTTGAGAGCTCAGGCTGGATGCAAAAACAGCTTTAACGTTAAAAAGCAGAGTTCTGCTTAAAATTTGTGCCTGTCTGGAGTCACGGAATGGTTTGGGTTGGGAGGGGATCCTCATTCCACCCCCTGCCATGGGCAGGGACACCTTCCACCACCCCAGGTTGCTGCAAGCCCTGTCCAGCCTGCCCTTGGGCACTGCCAGGGAGGGAGCGGCTCTTCAGGTGAGCTGTGCCCGTGTGTGTCACCCAACCCAGCCAGGTCTGGGATAACTCCATAACCAGGGCTCCCTAGGGCAGCCTCAGCATCCCTGGGGCTCAGACAGGAGCTCTTCCTGCCTCCCAGTCCCATTCCCTGACACACGGAGAGCACAGCTGCTGCAGGAAGAGAAGGGGAAAGTTTTGTTCTCATTCGGGGAAGCGATGGGGAAAGAGCTCTCAGCCTTACTACAGACCTACCCCATGAGCATCCCCAACCCCCTCAGTGATCCACACTCAGCTTCCTGATCTCCTCACTCAGGGGAAGGAGCCTATTGATCAGAATAATGAAATAAAGTGAATTTTCCCATTTAACAACCAGTGGTTCCCACTCCATTCCACCCCGTTTTCACCCACAGCTCCACTCTCCACTATTAATTATGAACATTTTCGTTGCAACTTGATAGCTAAATCCAGAAGGATTGGATGTAAAATCCACAGCACTGCTCCATTGCTGGTAGGATCTCCACACACAGCTCTGCAACATCTCCTCCTCCTGCGTTACTCCTTCTAGAAATACTTTTACTGGGTCGTACACCAGGGCAGAATAATCCACATTCCAGCCTGGCCAGTGACACACCGAAATCCAAGGTTTTCTCTTCCCCCCAGCCCGGCCTTGCCAGGCCACAGCACGCAGCAGTCCGCTGCAGTCCAACCAGCCATTTCTCTGCCTTTGAAGCTATTATTAAGAAAAATATTTAAGATAAAAATATTTTTACATTTTGCTTCTGCTGGCCAGCGATTGTCCCGCAGTCTGAAATATTAACTGCTGGCAAGGGGAACCTGAAGCTTTCTTTTAAAGAGGGAAAATTCTTATGCTGTCAGCCAGGTGTTTGAAGGGCTGCTGCTTTTCACTGTTGATTTTTCAGGAAGTAATGCAGATGCACTGAAAGGGCAGCACTCAAAATTAGCATTTTGTTTTGATTTAGAATTAAATTCTGATGCCATCAACGGCTACCCAGAGAAGCTGTGGCTGCCCCATCCCTGGCAGGGTCCAAGGCCAGGTTGGAGCAACCTGGTCTATTCTCTTTTTGAGGCAATGCTTTAAAAATTACTTTCCTTAAATCAAGGATGGGTTCTTTATCTCTGTTTTGATTTTTAGGAGATTTTGCTTTGAGAAAACAAATATCTGGCTTTGTAAAGGAGAATGAGCATCTTTTACTCGTCTGGAGTGAGAGTCACATCCAGAATCTGAAGATTCACTGCTCCTTATATCCAGCAGGAAAATAGAAAGCTGAATTACTTAAGTAAATAAAAACAAAAGCAAGACCAAAAAAACCCCAAACAAACAAATAAACACCACCTCACAACTTTTCCAGCCAATTCCTGGATATGATCCTTGTTATTGGGGAACATGATTTTTTTAAAGTTCATTTTTAAAGCAAAAAAAAAAATTAAAGAGCTCAGTGCATGTTAAATGACAAGGGTTTTTTCAACATTTTCAATTAACTGAAAAGAATAATAATTTTTAAAAAAATTAGATCATTCAATTCACTGTGGAATCTATTTTGCTACATCTGGGACATCTTATCCTTCTGTGCTTACTCTTTTCTGGTATTAAAATCAGGTCAGTTCAGGTCAGAGCTCAATTTTTCAGCTTTTCTGAAATAAAACACTACAAAAAATATTCAAGTCTGGCCATTTTCACAATTTTCCATTTTCTGATGGAAGCTGCTTTCGAAATCCTACCTCCAGTGTTTTTTTCTTCTTTTAGGAAACAATTATCTGTTCAAAAAAACACCCAACTCTAGTTAAACCTGGACAGAGCTACCAATTTATCACTAATATCACCTTTTTCAGAATTTTAAGATCCCTAAAAGCATTTATAAAAATATGGCCAACCAAGAGGGTGAACCTGAGCCTGGACATCCCAATTTTCCACACCAACCAGGGCTGCCCTGCCTTGGTGGACACAAACTGGGGACCCAGAGCTGACAAAAAAAGGAAAATCTGGCACTCAGGGTTTTTTCCGTGCCACTTTCTGGCTGCTTTATTCCTTCTTGTGAAATGCTTGCTGAACAAAAACATCCCATGTCTCACAGACTTTTCAACTTAGGGTCTTCAGCCCCACATATTTTTCATATTACTCATATTCCCCTGCTTGAGTTAAACTCAAACAGGCCTGGAACAACTTCATTAACATAAAACCACATGATAATGGGAAACAGAGCCTTTTAATGGTTTATTTTCTTATTATCTTGTGATATATTTCATCTTCTCCCCCTTCTCGGAGTGCTACTACATTCTGGTTTCACTCTGCTGCCTGGGCCTGGCAAGGATCGAGGATCCAGCACTGGATTCTGTAAATTCAGGAATTTTTAAGCTCACGGGATCAGTTTTATACTGGGGCGATCATAAAAGCTTCAGTAAAAGTTTTAAAAAAAGGCCCTTATTTATTTTAAATTAATATATTAGATACTCTGTTCTTTCTTGAATACCCCTGCAGAGTGCCACACTTCATCTGGGGAAAAAAAATTGGGTTTACCCTCGAAATTTGGTAAGAATTCCTAGGCTGGGATGCTCAGGGAATATGGCAAGGGAAGCTCTTTTGCAATACCACATTTTCTTTTTGTCACAAGACCACAATTTCAAAATTTAGGAGTTACAACATTTTTTAAGGAAGGTTAAAGAAATCAGAAATTGCATCTGGTTCAGGGTGACTCTTCTAACCTATCTCAGACATTCTCATAATAATGAATGAATAAATCTTTATAGGATGTCTACGTTAAAATAGTTGCTTTATTTCCTTACCTTTTTAAACATGTCTTAAAAATCTTTCCCAGCAGTTGAAAGGCTAAAGAATTGCCCCAACTTCCTCACTATTTTGTCCACATTAGGTTAAACCCTAATTAATCAAAAACCTCCACGTGAGTGTCTTATGTCTGACTATGAAGTCCATTCACTTGGTATTTACTCTGTATTTACTCTGTTGCTTGAGAGGCTCAGGAGCAGCCTTAGACTCGTCTCTGAAAAAGGAATGGCAGTTCCTGGGATTCACATTCTATCACAGCTCAAAGTGGGCTCTTGGAATAAATGGGAGATGGAAATCAGTGAGATATATTAGCACCACTCCTTATTTTTCATTTCCCTCCGTCTCTGCCTCCCGAAGAATATTGGTGATGAATTTGCAAATGGCTCTGGCTGATGACAGAGTTTTTTTAGCCTTCATTATTTATCCCCCCCACTGCACACCTCGATCGGGGATTACAGTGACAAATGCAGGAATAAAAGGCAAAGACAATATTCGAGCGGCACGGTGTAAATCTCCTTTTACGCATTATTAATTTAAAGAAATCCATTATCCCATCGGGCTCGGAGGGGAGGACAAGGTTACGTAAGAGCTGGTAGAGGCAGCTGGGGGTCACCTGGAGACAGAGCCCTGCTGCCACCACCCCGGGACACTCAGTTTCTTTGGAAAATGGGATTTTCTTGCGTGCTCTTCCTCTTAATTCCTCTCTTTGCTTTGGTTTCACGGAGGCAGGAGGTTGCTGAGTCCTGCCCACCAGAGTGTCTCAGTGTGGGTTATTCATGGACCGAGCCACACATCGAGGCTAAGAGAAGAATAAACCCTCCTTTGCCAGCCCAGCACGTTCGACCTCTCGCTGGAGTTGTGAAGGGAAGGGTGTGTGGGGATGGGAGAGGCAAGAGGGGGAAATGAGCACTGCTTGGAGCTTTTTCTCTGTCGTGGGCCCCTAATTCACCATGACCTGGACAAGGGCCCAAACTTGTGTCGTGTGGGCCACCCACAAGCTCTTAGGTAGCAAAACTCCTGATCCAGGCTCCAAGCCTTCCATACATCCCTTCTCCAAAGCCTTTGAATAGATGAACAAAAAAATTGCTCCTTCTCCCCTCTTTCCCTCTTCTCTTTGCCCAGAGACAGGGATTAAATCCTGGGCAACGTCCTCCACCACCGAGCTAAGGAAGGCTTTGCACGGGCTCCCTCCGCACCCCTCCAGCAGCCTCAGAAGGGGAGGAAATGCTGCTCCTATCGAGAGGAAGGAAAGAGGAAAACAGATGGAAAGTCCTCAGAATTGGAACAAGTGCCTTTCAAACAATACAGCAGGTCCCTTTTACTCCAAAATAACAGAGCCCTTCTGTGGAAATCTAAATACAATCAGGGCATCGACAACAAAGATAACGGGGAAATAATTCTGTGAACCTGGACCCGGGGCCCGTTTGGTGAGAGCCGCCAGGCGCAGGCCCCGTCCCCTCCAGCCCCCTCCAGGCAAAGCCAGGCTTTGATTTCGCTTGGTTTATTTATTTTCTAAACCTTGCAACAAAAGACTTGGGACTAAAATACCCACAGCTTGCACCCACCACCCACCCACGGGCAGGAATTTATCACCAGCTCGGTCCTTGTGCTGTGATTCCCTGGATTATTTCATCTGCTCAGCAAATCTACTCTGGTTTTGTGCTTTTTCACTGACAGTTTTCTGAGGGAATCTATGGTGTTCTGATTAGGCTCAATCCTAAAATTTCCCTGAGGTTCTCCCTCTGTGTGCTTAAAGGATAATGTGAGACTAAGGATGGTCAGCACTCTATAAAATATATATACACACAATATATATATAAATATAATAAAAATGTGAATATGAACATAAATATAAATACAATCATCCCATCTGAGTATATATCAGTTCTGCTTCTGCTCCTGATGATGCAGCTCAACTGAATCCAAATAAACACACAAAAGGAGGAAAAAGATCAAATATGAAGTTTCTCAAAAACCTAATAAGGGTTAAATTCTGATTTGATCACCTTGTTCACTCAGCAGTGTTGGTAACTTCCCCCAGTCATCAATGTTTGAAGGAACTTTTAGGAAAATACTTCATTTAGACTGGTTTTTTTACATTCTGAAGTACAACAAATTCCATCCCTTCAGAACTGGAAATAAATGATTATCAAAGATACTGTTTTAAGCTTTCGATTCTATTTTAGGTGTCCCAGCATTTGCTTCCCAATGGAAACACCAGAAAGGAAATGTCTGTGTGGAATGTGGGCACTTGCAGCTTTCTGAAAAATTGGGTTTCTTTAAGATGTCCAATATTGGAAACTTTAGCTCTCCAGTTCTCTTTCAAAATGTAGACTATGGTTCATTGATTTCTTCCCTTCTGAACTGAGGGACTCAGTCAAGGGGCTTGAAAATAAGATACGTAATAGTAATTTTAAACCCCTTAATTTGTTTGCCCTCCCCCATGCTCCCTATACCTTCACAATAAATCCTTTGAAAAACTGGAAATGCTTTAGCGAAAAGACTGATGGGAAACGTTAAAAAATATCAGGCAAGCACCATCAAGTTATCTCTGTTATTTTAGGCCAAACGCGTTTCCTGCGTTTTTCCCCTGGAGACTCCCTTTGGGCCTGCGGGGCGGCCGCGTCCCATCCAGGGCAGGTCCCTGGTGCTGGGGTTCCCTGGGCACGAACCCCCTCCTGCAGCGGGCCCAGGAGCCGCGGGCAGGG